>CAHIKZ030003957.1:1482500-1522500 GCA_903632075.3 Acanthosepion pharaonis
ACACATGGCCCAGTGGATAAAAGTATTGGTTGAGTAATCCCCCCCCCAAAAAAAGTGATTTAACCCAAAGATTTGTGAATTCAATACCTGACCACAACAGAGGGAACTTGGAGAGTTGAGTTACTAAATAAAAGTAATTAACTGAATTAGGAGACATGGTGGAGTAATGTATAGCAGCTTGGATTGAAGAATTGGAGAGCCAAATTCGAATTACAGTTGAATCCATTACATTCACTTATGTGTTAATACCCTTGGGTAAGATACAAATCCTCTTCTCCCCCAGCTATGGGTAAATAGCAGGACAGACCAGGTTCTATAGCCTTGGATGGCAACTGGTGTACTGCAGAAAGAAATGGCGACCTACTGCAGGAAAAAATCTGCCTCGTCAGTCATGTATTGAAAGATACATGATTGCCTAAGCGTGTATCACCCATGGCATGCATATAACTGACTGAATTAACTGAAACTGAGATATCTAAAAAAAAAAAGGCATGGCATATGTAATTAGAACAATCTATCCCCATATTCAGTTTGAAATTCCAATGTATATCATTTGAAAAAGGCTAGATCATACAATGGCTGAAACGTGAATAATTTGATAAAGATAATGACAACAGTCTGAATGATAGAAATAGTATAAGCATTTTAGTTTTTGGTATTTTGTTCTGTTTCTGCTGGTGGGCTCACTAGTCTTCAGCTAATTTCTGTCATATCAGGTAACCATTGAATAGAATCCTTTACCACATCCACAATTCCATAATGTTGTAACTTTTAATCTTAAGTGTAAATCCTTTTTGTTAAAAATTTGCAAAAAATAAAACTTTATGTATGAAAAACTGGATTTTATTTAAAGACTACTCCATTTATGGAAGTTCAGAGGATACATTGGCCAAAAAATAGTGATGAAAAAAATAAAAGATCATGATATTAGTCTGAATGAATGCTTTATTTCTGAATTTCAGTCAGAACTTGGAAAATTTTATGAAATAATAGCAATATCAGACAATACTAGGAAACTTGGAGAGTGTACCAACAAAAATGTACTGTTCAAAATAGTAAAGATGAGGATACTAGTCAGAATAATTAATAAAAAAAAATAACTGTACTTTATCTCAGGACATAAAACTATACTAAAATGGTCAAAGTGCACTAGAGGAAAAATAATAACTGACACAACAAATATGAGGATCACAGTCTGAATAATTCATGAAATAATCACAGGGCTTCTTCACAAATTTTCAAGCAATACTAAGAAAGCAAGAAATCATACCAAGCAAAATTAAAGAGTAAAAGATTAAGATATTAGTCCAATTCATGCACTAATGAATTTGATTTATTCTAAAAAAAAAAGGCCAAAGAATGCACTGGCCAAAATGTTGTACTATATTTTTTCAGAATATAAGATATGCTGATGTATAAAACACATTATTTTGAAGACAAAATTTTTGAAAAAGAAGTCATATTTGAGAAACTTTTATTGAATAAAAATTTAATCTATCGTTTCCTTGTGAATGAGCAGCAGGCATTTCTCAGTTTTTGGTGGACACTATAATGAATGAGAGTAGAGATGTCAATGTGTGGTAGTCATTGTTTGGTCAGTGAAATGCACTTTAATCACTTCCTAATAGTACAAAACTTCAATATAACTTAAAAAAGTAGAGATATGTTGAAAATTACTGTCAAAAAGAAAAAGGAAATGTAAATCCTTTTAAGCAGCCAGCTTTTTAATCAATATTTATCAAAGAGTTGATAAGTTTGGACAATAAAACAGAATTACCTATAAAAACAAGGTAAAATGATTTAAAAGTAGACTTTATCTGTCAACTCACAAAAAAAACAAAAAACAAGAGCGGCAGATACTAAGCTGATTTAAGTAACTTCAAAGAATAAAGAAAATCTTTTTACTTGCCAAAAAGATTGTTGACATCTAGAAATAAAAAAGAGATTCCAAAATCACTAAGTGAAAAGATAAATGCGTAACACTAAGAATATTGAATCATTTATATGAAAAAGTGTTGGCATGGACCGGATTATCAAGAAGTTGTTGGCCAATCGCTGAATCTCAAATATTCTGCAAATGTGTCAACATGGTAGCTTAATGTGATTGGCCATTTTTAATTCAAAGTGGAACATGCTGCTTGATCCTAATTTTATTTTCTTCCTTGAGTTTCTTTATTTTTTGAAGTTACATAAGTTGACTGAATATCTATCTCTCATGTTGTTTAATTTGGCAGGGGGGGATTTGTAAGTAGTAGATGCATAAGTGGGGCAGAGGGTGCAATGACACCAGCCAGCCATATCATGAGGGCATCCAATCAAAGAGGGAAATAAAAATTTGTTTTTTGAAATTTAAAATTGTCTATATTAACTTTGTTGTACAAGCACCCTACACTCCCACAAACTGGTGTGAATGCGGATCAGTGTTTTGATAAGCAAGACCAGAGTAGGAATACTTGAGTCTTAGGGGCATACAATCAAGGAGTTGGCCCCAGGCCTCACCAAACCTCTGCCAGTCACTGTTTGTAAGATAAATTCTGCTTTTAAATAGTTTTACTTCATCGTTATGGGCAATTCTGTTTTGTTGTTTAATATTTAAAACTTATTAATGTTACTCTTTAGCCTTTAGCACTCTGCACTATTAATATTACTTCCCTTTCCACTGCATTCTTTTGTTAATTGCAATCCTTATTGTTTTCACTCATTTTCTATTTAACACAATTATGAAATTCAAACATACTCTTGTTCAGAATCACCTTCAGTGGCAAGATAAACTTTTTGTACAGCAAATGAAATCACATACAAAATGTTAAAGGTTAATAAAGGTTAATCAAAAAGCCTTCCACTTAAGAGGATTTACACCACGTTTTTTTCTTTTTGACAGTAATTTTCAACATGTCTCCACTTCTTCATTCTATATTTAATCACTCCACTCATTAAAACTGCATTATAAATTGAGGCCATTGATTCATAGGTGAACCAATTTTTCCCAACTCATCTGTTTTTGTTGGTTTCTTACTACAGCTATTATTTCTGAATTACAAAATGAGAAAGCATGGTAGAGATTTATTTCTAACATTCAAATAGCTTAATGATTAACTGCAGAAGAAAGTGCTCATTGCATCTTCTCAGGTTAACATTCTCGGCTAACATGAAGTGGAAAGACTATATTGAATTCATTTTTCTCTTCAGATTCTATTTTACATATCTACAAGTCTACCTTTCATCCACATATGGTCCAGTGCTCCTGCTATATATCTAGAGCTCCTTGATACTCCAAAGAAGAATCAGCAATATTATTAGTCCTGATCTGGCAACACAACAATCACTTTTCCACCACCGTAAAGTTGCCTCCCTGTGCCTTTTCTATAAATACTTTCATGGTATTTGTTTGGATGAGCTCTTTGCTATGGTACCTAGACTATTTGAATTTAAGTGCACTACTAGACTGGTGACAAGGTCTCATCAATTTACAATTGAATTAGTTAAATATAACTGCAAATTCTATACCAACAGTTTCTTTTTTTTTACACTTCTTACTTGCAGAACTCTCTTCTGGCTCCATGCTTTCCAGTCAACTTTAATCTAAAAAAGTTTAAATGCAATGTCAATTGCTATCTACTGTCTTCCTGATTACTCTTCTTTTGTTCTCACTCCTTAATGTTTCTGTTTTCTTATTCTTCCACACCCAGTCACCCCTTGTGTCTTAGTGGTTTTACCGCCTTGCTTGGGGTGAACTTGATTAAAAAAAAAAATTATAATATTTACATGTTCACTATTGTCTTCATCTTTATTGTTGTTATCACAACATTTCAGCCATTGCACCCCCTTCCCTGTTTTCATCAGGTTTATTTCAGTCTGGGTAACCTACAGGGAATTTTGAACTGAACCCTTTATTTAATCTATGTAGGTAAATTGTTCTCATTCCATTGCTCATGTCTAAAGATATCTCGTCTAGTGGAATGAGTACAATCTGCCTCCATAGATTAAATAAAGGGTTCAGTTCAAAATTCCCTGTAGTTTATCCAGATCAACATACACCTGATTAAGGCCAGAAGCACAATGGCCAAAACAATGTGATAACAACAACAAAAATGAGGATAATAGTGTAAATAATAATGATAAATCCTCATCCCAGAAATTCAGACAGAAAGTACTACTACTCATAAATACTTCTAAAATCAATATTGTAAATCTTAAAGAATAAAATAAATAAATTTTTTGTTTTTTTTTAATCTTATTTCATTTTATTTCATTTTTTTCAGTGACGGACAGTGCAACAATTGAGCGCTACTTTGCACGCTTTGACGAACGTTTCTTTCAATTCTGTGATAAAGAGCTCACCAAAATAAATACATTTTTTTCTGGTATGTATTCCTTGAATTTTTTGCCCTGCTTCAATTATTTGCCCCTGAAATTGCAGCATTTCTTCTTCTAGGTAAGGATTGAAATGAGAGAGTGAAATGGAGTTAACTAGATAGAAACTAAAGAATTTCATTCTTCATAGATTTTTTTTTTGTATTAGTTTCTTATTTAGGAAGTAAAATGATATCATTAGATGTATGTATATATAATGATTAAAGATACAACATGCCTTGTTATATACTAAATTTGGCTTAATCTGACATAGCCATAAAGGTGAAGCACTCAGTAAAGGTCAAATATGCAACATAAGCAATGGTTTCTAAGAAGAGCTTGTTCAAAATAGCTCTCTGTATGACAAATGTCCTTGAAGATAACACACACACACATACACAAAACTATTATATATATTTGCATAAAAGTTTTCAGCATTTTTTATTTAAAAACTGTTTTCTACTGTGTATTCAGTTCCTAAGTCATTAAAGTTTGTGCTGGGGATTTTTGCACAAGCCTAATATATAGACAGGGTGAACATAGAAATCAACACTGCATGATGACTGTTGGTTTCATGTCTCAAATGATCTTTGAACCATGTCTGAAGATATATATATATATATATATACACTACAATTCAAAAATTTAAAGCCATCCCCAGAATTAGCCTGGGATGTAATTGACAGAAGAGTGAAACTTTTACATCCCAAAAATGAAAAGGAGCTCTTAGAGTCATTGAAAAAAAAAATGAAATCAATTATCAAACTTTCAGAAAATTTTACAATGAATGCCAAAAATTTGTGCTGCAGTAATCAAGGCTAAAGGAAGATATTTTGCCAAATGAAAAATTTAACCATAAAATGCTTTTTTTTTATCATAATAAAATTTATAATAAAAAGCATGTCTCACTTTTTTTTAACTATGTATAATCATTTCCTCTTATTTAAAGTACAAAACAATTACATTTTGGCCAATTTAAATAATTACTACGGATTGGCCTTGAACTTTTGAACTGTAGTGTATGTGTGTGTGAAAAAGAAAGAGAAACAACCTTTAAGCTAGGCGTATTTTACCATTTGGCTATGAGAAAGTCTCACAGCAAAGCAAGGCATAATTATTCGTTTTAATAAATGTACACCTCTTGTTTGGACCTTTTGAAATCTATATCTGTTAACTTTATTTTCATACCTGAGCTTAAAGTTAAGTTATGCTGGAAACACAGGTTCTTGTTTGATCACTAAAATTAAGCAGTGATGAGCCCAGTTAGTACTTAGATAGGGGACTGCTTGGGGACACCATGTACTGTAAGTAACCTCCTACAATTTTAAATATGTTTCAGGTTTAAAGGCTTGATAAGCTGTAAAAAACAAATCAATAAATCAATTTGTACCTGAAACACAAAGAACATAATTTTAAAGTAATTAATGGGTTGTTTTTTTTTTTTATCTGACATTATTTCTTATTGCTATAAACATTATATTTAGTACAGACCTCATGTTTAAGTAGACATTTGTTTTAAACAGTGAAATTAACAACTACCTGCTTGGGCAACTGAAATTTAAAAAAGAAATGTGCCTTTTGACAGGAATTGAACCTGCACTGGGAAACCATCTTTGCTTTGAGATCTTTCATATCTAAATGGTTAAGCATGCCTAGCTTAAAGGTGATTTCTCAGGATTATTGGAATGAGAGGCATGTTTTTCATTAATATAACTTTTAATTTGCCTTGGTAGGGTGATGTCAGTTTAAAAAAAACAAAAACAGTGGTGTCTTCTCAAACACATGTACCCACTAAATATAATGTTTATAACAATAAGAAATAATGTTGGATTATAAAAATCTATTAATTGCTTAAGATGATTTTGTTTATCTTTCAAGTATGAAAATCAAGTTAGCAGCCATAGTGTCCAACAAATCCCAAGGAGGCATGTGCATTTCTTTAAATCAGGAATTGATCTTTGCTTTGATATGAGGCCTCCTGTGGCTAAGCAGCTAAGAACACATGTTCAAAACATGCATATGGTAGCACAGAAGAACAGTACTATTGGTGAGGTGAGAGAAAAAGAAGACAAGAATTGTAAATATAAAATTCTTTTGTATTGCCAATACAGCAGATATAAACAGAATGTCTCTAATGTGTGAGTGAGGGAGGCAGCTTTGAAGGAAGTGTAGAATTGGTAAAGCCTGGAGTTGATGCATTAGTTGGGTTGGTTAACAAAGGTCACTGTGGAATAGTAAAGCTTGATGCTCACTGCAAATCTGACTTTGCCAATACAGAGGATGCGAGGAGAATGTTTCTGTTAGCATGGTGTAGGCATTTGGAGGAGAGTGGGTTTCAAGTGAGTATGTGTGTCAGTTTGGTTGACTAGTCATGGTGGTGATGTCAAGAGAAGCCTAGAGTGAAGCCATGAATCAAACTTTGCTGATACAGAGGATGTAAGCGGAATTTTATTTGCTTTTGTTCCAGTCATTTATGAGTGGCTTTCTTGAAAGTAAATCTAGTCACTCCTGAGCTTGTTTTTTCCTTTGGTGGCAATGTTCATGATTGGCTTCTTTTATCTTGTATTTTAGATTTTTGAGAGGATTTGTTTTGTGGGCTGAATGTGATGCTCAGAAGTTCTGTGCAGAGAAAGACATTTTTTATTTTGGGTTTTGCTTTCTTAGTGATGACATCCATCTGAATCAGAAAGAGATCTAATTTGCAGTAGAGTATAACACACACACCATATACATATGCCACATCTTACCAAAATATAAATCTGCGCCCTGGATTTTTTCAAATATCTCCATTCCTGAAAGAATTACTCCCTTCCCAAGCCAACATACATGACTATAAAAATTTTAGAAAATTACAAGAAAATGGTTAAATTCAAAACTTTCTGTTATTTAAAACAAGTAATACATAAATTAATTTCTCAAACTAAAATAATACAAATAATAATTACATTATAAAACAATTCAACAACAACAACAACATTTTTTACTCATTTTCATTTATTAGACATTAAATTACATCACTTAGTATCCTCCATAATTTACCTTGACTATAAGTTATCCTGATGTATATTTATGAGTGATCTTAAATTTAAAAATTCTGAACCACTAATGATATTTTTACTTCTGTTTATAAATGCTTGTTGCAAAATAGCAAAATAAAATCCTTACTTTTGCCATGGTAAAGTCTGTCAGAGGATGAAATGCATTGGCTAAGAAAAGTTTTTCTTTTGTCTTTATTCATATTGTCCTTTTACGCATATATTTCTAGTTATATCTTAATTTTTACATACACACACACACACACACACACACGGATATATATATATATATATATATATATATATATATAGGCAGATGATTTGATAAGCTTGAAATTGAGAATCAAACTTAATATCTTCCACCCTCTGAAATTTGATAGATTTGTGCTAAATGAGTTTTCCATTTGATGGACTGTTAGTGATTATAGAAGCATAGACTTTCTGTTCTTTTCCTCTGTGTGTGTAAATAAAAAGTTTGAAACAAAATATGGTGTAAATTAATACTTAGTAGAGTTCATGCTGTATGAAAGGTGTGTAAAAGATTAGTCTTGCTACGTATTTATATGTAGAAAGTAGGCTAAAAGTATGCTTGCCTCTGTAGTTTCATAACAAATAAATAGATTTTCATCCCTCTGTAAGCTTTGATGTTAATAATCATCTTCACACGTTATGGGACAACTTCAGATTGCATCAAAAGCAATAAGAGACTAAAGAACCTCTTTTTCCAACAAGATGGCTCTCTATTTCACTATACAATAAAAAAGTAAATATTTTGCATAAAACAATCCCCAGAAAATTAGCGTCTAATCAAATAGCCTTCAAGATCCCAAATCTTACTTCAAGGAATTATTCATGTGAGCTGGTCTACAAAATCCAAAGAAGGATCAATAATGTTATTGATCCTGACCTAGTATCTTGATGTCAGTCATTTGCCTATCACTCTAACATAGATTCCCTGTGCCTTTTCTATAAATATTTCATAACATTTGTTCTGATAGGTTTTCATATTTCATGCCTTGACTTAATGAGTTTATGTATGGCAGTAGATTGGTGCAAGGTTTCATCATTTTACTGTTGAAATAGCTAGATATAACCATAAGTTTTATTCTAATAGTTTCTTTTCTGCCACTTCTCAACTGTGGAACTCTTTTCTGGCTTCCATCTTTCCTATCAACTACAAATTTAAATTCAACATCAGTTGTCAACTTCTATCTTTCTTAATCCTGTTATTTATTGTCCTTTCTTCTCACTAATGTTTACTCATTTTCTTTCATTATCATAACCTCTTAACTGGTGGCTTTATCACCTTGTTGCAGATTTGAATCAACCCACAACAAATAAAAAGGCAAGAAAGTTTTTTAAATATAAAAATATAATACCTTTTTGTGTTCATATAACTAAATTTTTCTTAGTGTGTATGATTGTTAAAGTTCCTTGTTTATTAAGATGAAAAGTAATGTGATTTTTTTGCATGCATGTGTGAAAAAGAGAGGCAAGGGAGAAAGGGAGGTGGAAAGTTTAAGTGTCATGTAAATTGGTGAGGAAGATGTGTGAATGAGTAAGGGAAGCTCTTTGAAGCTGAGCTGTGTTGTGAACTATTGTCATTCCTTACTGGCTTGTCTGGTATAGAAGCTCTGCTTAAATACTCTTCAAAGGGATCACAAAGCATGTTTTTTTTTATTGTCGGTGGGAATGCGATCGAAAATGTTAAATATTTATTTTCAAAGGATTAATTTATTAACTGGAAGGATGCGTGGATCCTCTGACTCAGAAATAATTTTTTTGTCATTTGTTGATTGACTTGGTGTTTATTTCCATCTTCATTCCACAACCTTGTTTGGGATGAAATGAATCAAGAAAAAAATGTGTAAAGAAAGCAATGAATGCAATTAATGAAAAGTGTTACTATAAAGTTTATTGTGATACACTTACCTTTTTATAAGCACATGTGAAAAAATTGTTGTGACAAAGTATGTGGTTAAGGAATAACAATACAAGAGGTTGCAGATGAATAGTGTATTGAACAGTAAATACCTCAGAAGAGTGTTACACAACTTGGGAGTGTGTATTGGTTGACCAGCGTTCAGTCTATATCACCATTCCCCCCCCCCAGGCTTACTTTTCCTACTACTTTATAGTAAGTGGAAGAGTTCATAATAGACTCATTAGAGGGAAGACAATATAACAAACATATTACATCACCAATCTTTATTGAATCCATTCTTAAAGAAATCTAACATACATTCATCTAAAACAAACATTATGTATTTAAAAACATTCCCAAATCAACATGTGAAAAACCAACAAACATAATGTTTACTAGACATACACACACACATTTATAAATATACATAATTATTTGCATCGCCCATAAACAAACTAGAATTATTATACACTTATATACATAAAACAATATTCATGGTTTTTTAATTAGGCTTGGAATCTGTCAATTTCTTGGAACTTCAAATGGACAAGTTGCCTCTCTTTGAATTCAGAATGCCACAAATTACATTAAAGTTTGTTTAATAAGTCAAATGTACATGAAACATGATTAACAAATGAAAATTAAACAATATAAAAATAAAAATACCAGAATTTCTTTTTTTCTTCATATTTTCTGATGAAGCTTTAATAAAAGGAAGATTGATAAATGTTTCCTGTTTGTTCTTTATATTATCCTTCTGCTAAATTTGAACCCATATTTGATTCAAACTTACCTTTTTATATAAAGCTTAGTTTAGTTCCTCATAAAGACACATCAGTAAGATACATTGGAGGAAATGTGTTAATATAAAACTGTTTATTGTGATGCACTTACCTTCTGGAGACAGAAGCATTTTATTTATAAAAATAGCTTTTATTCTAAAGTTACAAAATACTGATATCCCTCAGTGTTTATGTTACAAATGTTTCTTTATTTAATTACAAATTAGCTTTCATTGTTTCACCACAAGAAAAAAAAATCGCTTTGTTTTATCATTGCATTGGATAAAATATAGTACATTATTTTATTCTTTGTTTCAACAAAACTCATAGGTTTACTGTGCAACTGAGCTCCTCTTGCAGTTGTGTGCTAATATCCCTGTTTATCTTTGATTCCGCTTAGTATTTCTTATATTAAGAAAATGTGGACCATGATAGAAACAATTGAAAAATTTGTTTCAATAAATTAACACTGTGTTATTCATTGAACTGTAAATTTCAACAAAATAAAGGCTTATGGCCATATCACATTGAAACACCAGTTCTCATATGATCACCAGAGTTAAGCAACATCAAGCCTGGTCATTACCTAGATGGGAGACTGGTTGGGAATATCAGATAGTGTAAGCTTAGATGTGTAATGGATGCTAGCTTGAAATTGGAAATCAGAGACCCTAGTTCCAGTTACTGTCAGGTTCATTATATTCACTTACATACAAATACTGTTGGGAAAGGTGTGAATCTATGTTTTCTTTTCCCCAGCTATGGGTTAATTAGTATAACTTATATCAGTAAAAATCTTCCAAAAATTCTTATAGTCTAAAATATTTTCAGGTTTTAAATAACCTGCAAAATGTTGATGAGTCGTAAAAACAATCAATCAATGAAAAAAATTAAAACAATTGCTTAATTTCTCAGTGAAATATATTTAAATAAATTTTAAAGTGCAAACTTTGTTTTCTTTTTGATATGAGAAATATTATATAAATATGAAATTAATATGACAAATATAGTGTAGTGGCTATCAGTTTGAAAAGTAAGATTGGTGTGTAGGTTTCAAATTCCAGCCTGCTTTTCACAAAACTATGAAACTAGCTCTTCTCCCACAAGCTAGTGGTTAGTAGCAGCGCAGATTGGGCTCTTTAAGCTCTGTGGGCAGCCAGTCTAGTAGAAGGGCAACTTTGAATTCAAAACTAGTTGACTTGAACACCGTTCATCTTTTATCCTATACTCAGTCTTTTTACTCACTTTCACTCTCTGAAACCCCCTACGTATTAGTGGCACTTCCACCTTGCTTGGGCTGAAATGATTAATTTTTTAAAAAAATCAGCAATAACGATTTATCGATTGTTTCCTTGACAACGGTGGAACTAATCCCCAAAACCTAACGCATAATTTTGGGCAGTATTCTTTTTATCACTTTTCAGCCTGAAATGAAGGATTATAACACACACGTATATATATATATATATATATATATATATATATATATATATATATATATATATATATATTATTATTTTTAAAAATATGTTTTTATCGCTAGATAAGATTTCTCATTCCAAAATGCGATTGAGGATGAAATAGAGCTGTTTATTTAGTTTTTTTTTTTATTTTTGAAACATAAGAACACTTATGTAGCGATGGAATCACATTTTAAAAAAATGATTAGAATTTCGACTCTACTTTAAATAAAAACAAAAATGCTAAAGAAATGTGTATTATCAACCTAACGGTCCTTTCCTATTTTTCTAAATATTTGCACACACACACGCACACACACACACACACACACACACACATATATATATATATATATAAGTATACATATATATATATATATACATATATGTATATATATATACATGTATATACACATATATATATATATATATATATATATACATATATATATACATGTATATACACATATATACACATATATATATACATATATACATATTTATATATACATATATATAAATATATATATATATGTATACATAAATATATATACATATATCCATAAAATATATATATATATATACATATATACCTACATATATATAAAAACACACACAGATATATATATATATATATATATATATATATATATATATATATATATATATATATATATATGTATGTGTCTTTTATATGACGTCTGATCTCTTATTAATTCCTTCTTCTGCAACACCTGCACTCTTTAATCTTTATCTTGAATCTTCTTAGAATTCTTCTCTGCATTTGGATTGGTGCATTTTTTTTTTATTAGCTGATGTCCCCGTTAAGCTGATCGGATTTATTTGAAACTTCATTTTAATTATTCGTTTCTATCCAGGGAATCCGTATCCATTTTCATTATTATATTTATTCAACCAACTCTTTTGCCTCTTATTAAATTGATAATGGAATTTTTTAAGGCGACTGTCGTATACACCTGAGCCTTTATTTGAGTGAATCTAATAATCGTCTACTTCCTTTAATCCAATATTATATAAAGTTGAATCACTCGTTTCGCATTAATCGCAGAAGTTAAGCAACGTCGAGCCTGAGCTTTTGCGACCGCTTGGGAATACCAGGTGTTGTAAGCTTGGATGTGCTGACTGTGTAATGGATAATAGCTCGAAATTGTTAATAGGAGAATCGAGTTTCAATTCTAGTTGGGTTCGTTTTATTCTTACGGCATAAATATCCCTGGGAGCGGGTATGAATATACTTCTTCCTCCTTCAGCTGTTAACTAGTATAACCTATATTATTAAACAATCATTGTCTCCAAAAATAAAACAAAATTGGATACAAAGAAATTAGATTTCGGCATTATACGAGACACAGAAGTTGATGTGATGCTAACCAAAAACAATCAACCAACCATTCTTGTAAAAGGAAACACCTGTGGATCGAAAACGCCACACAGTTTCATTAGCTTGCGAACAGGTGGTCAAGATGAGCGAACGATTAATAATTTATGAACTGTAATACCAAAAATGTAGATGCACCAATAGAATGGAATGTTTCTACCTAAATCCTAGAATGATTTAGTTTGTTTTGTTTATTGTCGGGTATATCAACGATTGATAGTTTCTGTAATGCCAAATTCTATCGTTTTGATAAGAAAATAGATAGTGTGTTAGTTTGCATGACAGTCTGTAAGAAATAAGAATGTAAACATAAGTCTGGTTTTCATGTGCATAAAAAAGGTAAACTATAAAAATAAGTAGGTCTAATTGTCTACAGAATAATAAAATGTAGATATAGGTCCAGTTTTCTTGAGTCAAAAAGGGAAGCATAGTCAAAAAGGCTGTTTCTTTGGTGACAAAGAAAAGAATACTTAGCTGCTATGCGAGATCTGTCAACCTATACGGCAGTGAATGTTCGGCAGTCTCTTCAAAGATGAAGAAGAGACTCGAGGCAACAGACTGAGGGGCAACTGAGGAAGATAATACTGAAGAGGTACCCAGCTATGGGGAACAACTGCAAGAGACCGCGCTTTCCCATTGCACTAGAGGGAGTGCTCGCACCGAGGGCAGCACAATCGAAGGTTGCGGGGACTGAGGGGAATTTTTGTTCCTGTCTCGGGGGTACGTGTTCGGGTCCCCACATAAAAATAGACCTTGTGTCATATCTCCTCCTAGTGGGTAGACAGAGTAAATACCGCGTCTAACTCCTCTTAACGACAGATTGTAAGTCATTTTCGAGTAAGCTGGACATCTGATTTTATCAAACCTATCAGACTTACAATATTAATATTTACGTCTTCATCATAGATAACGATTCAAGAACTCATGAGTCTCCCTGAAAGTCATTGATGTTAATAATGAACCAAATAGAACAAGAGCACAGCCCTGCATACTGCTGTGTTCGTGCATAAAGATCGAGAGGAGTGGTTTCTTAAGACGGCTTTTCAAACGTGGTTTGTATCAAATAAAAGAAAATGAGGAGAAATATGACAATCCTTCAATATGGGGAAAAGATCTGCACGCCGATCCATGTTAAATACTTTTTAACACAACAGCCCGGGTTCGCAACTCTTATCGAAAGCTTGACAGACTTTTTTGAGCAATAAGCTAGATATTTGAGATCAGCTGCCAGTTTGACCTTATCGTGCCTATATGTCTTCTCATTAAGAGAGGAGTTAATATTTGCGCCATCAGCATTGATACCCTAATCGAAACTGATGTCATTGAGAAGATCGTTCATGGAAACAAGGAAGAAGATAGACATAAGGATCTTGTATGTTTAGAAGTTTCTGCGTCCAAGACATCTTTATTTTCGCGTTTCCTTTGCTATATTCGTGTATATTTTACCAATTCTGTCATTTACTTATAATAAATGATGTCTTTTATTGTCGGACATGTTATATTTATTCCACCATATTGCATGGGGCTAGCAATTCCATCCCATAAAATCCTACTTGCTACAGAAACTACAGTATCAATGTGTATCATGGTGAGTGTGTAATTCTGTACTCTGCAGGGGAGACTAGAGGACATACATACATACAAACTTTTTTTTTGGCATCTCAAAATATTTGCATGTGTGAGAGTGTAGATATGTAACAACTGATATTTATTAAACTTTACTTAATCTGGCGCAAGGTCACATAAAGGGAAATATCAGAAAGAAGATTTTATTGTGCCAGTTTCCAAATGGGGAGTCTTTGCCTGCCTTAAAAAGCAGCATTTGAAATACTGTTTTTTTTTCTGAGCTAAAAAACTGAAAACAGGCAATTATCTTAGCTATGAAGTTGGCACAAAAAATAGATATTTAATCCGTATCAATTCTCTTATGTGGCAGTGAGTACCGAACAATTCCCTCACAGATGAAGAGGAGACTTGAGGCCACACAGATGTGGTTCTACAAAAGGATGCAGAGAATATCATGGACAGAATATGAAAGCAATGAGGAAGTTTTAAGGAAAAATGGAAATAAAATGACGCTTAAGACCAGAAAGAGTTTAAATTTCTAGGAAAGACGGCTTGGAGAATTTGACACTCACAGAACATAATGAAGGGGCAGAATAAAACAGTGAGTAACCTATCTGAGTAAATGAATGGCAGAATAGTAGCTGGGAAGGATAGTAAGAAGACAAACATTGCTTAGAACTACAAAGAATAGGAAGTTGTGGAGATCCACCATCCCACACGTCCTGAAGGGACATGTTACATAAAAGAAGAAAGAATAATAATGCCAATGACTAAACTGAGTAGAGGATCAGAACAATGAAAATTGTTTTATGCAAATTTCTCAAGTAAAAGAAAGCTTGTCTGTCTAGAAAACCAGTATTCAAAATCCTGTTTTTTATCAATCACTGGCACCAGTGAAAATATTCAATTACCTCAGTTATTAAGACAGTTTGATATTTACTAAGCTTACTAGCTTATTAAGCATATGGCTAAATGGAGGGTTTTCCTACAAAAAAAAATCAGCTTTTTCTTAGGATTGAACACCAACTATTAATACCAGTCAGAAATATGTAATTATAGATATTTTTAAGGTCATTATTGAACTGCAATTTATTTACAGCTGTGACAACATTCAAACTATAACAACATTTGTGTTTGCAATGATTGTTTAGAAAAAGTATTTTTACATTCATTTCTAAACAGTTTAAAGCTTTCTAAAATAATGTCAGTAATAAATTTAAAAAGAAAAAATATGTTTCAAGTGTTGCTTCCATCTCGTATCAACAAGAAATAAATACAAAATAATAATTTCAGTTGACAATATTTTCTGGAGGTCATTTAATAACTATTCTGCATCTTGTTCATGTGTAAAATAAAAATATGAAAAATAACTGGAGAAGCAATGTACAAAAAACAGCACAAAAACAGTTGGAGGTTTAAAAACAAGCTTAAAAAACAAAAACTAAACAATACACAGTTCAAAAAATAAAAACAAAAAACAGCTAGAAGTGAAAGGTAAAAAAAAAAAAATCAAAAACAGCTGGAGGTGCAAGGTTAAAAAATAAAAACTGGAGATGAACAGAAAAAAACAGCTGGAGATGAAAGGTTAAAAAACAAAACCAGACAATACACAGTAAAAGAAACAAAAACAAAAATCAGCTGGAGGTGCAAGGTTAAAAACAAAAACAAAAAACAGCTGGAGGTGCATGATTAAAAAAACAAAAAAAAACCTGGAGGTGCATGATTAAAAAAATAAAAACTGGAGATGAACAGTAAAATAAACAAAAACAGCTGGAGGTGCAAGGTTAAAAAAAATAAAAACTGGAGATGAACAGTAAAAAAAACAAAAACAAAAAACAGCTGGAGGTGCAAGGTTAAAAACAAAAACAAAAAACAGCTGGAGGTGCATGATTAAAAAAACAAAAAAAAACCTGGAGGTGCATGATTAAAAAAACAAAAACTGGAGATGAACAGTAAAATAAACAAAAACAAAAACAGCTGGAGGTGCAAGGTTAAAAAATAAAAACTGGAGATGAACAGAAAAAAACAGCTGGAGATGAAAGGTTAAAAAACAAAACCAGACAATACACAGTAAAAGAAACAAAAACAAAAAACAGCTGGAGGTGCATGATTAAAAAAACACCTGGAGGTGCATGATTAAAAAAACTGGAGATGAACAGTAAAATAAACAAAAACAAAAACAGCTGGTGGTGCAAGGTTAAAAAAAAATAAAAACTGGAGATGAACAGTAAAAAAAACAAAAACAAAAAACAGCTGGAGGTGCATGATTAAAAAAAACAAAAACTGGAGATGAACAGTAAAAAAAACAAAAACAAAAATCAGCTGGAGGTGCAAGGTTAAAAAAATAAAAACTGTACATTCACAGTAAATAAACAAAAAAACAATGGGAAGTGCAAGGTTAAAAAGCAAAAACAAAAAAGCAACTGGAGGTGCAAGGTTAAAAAAAAAACTGAAGGTGGAAAGTTAAAAAAACAGAAACTGGATGTACAAGGCAACATAATGATAATGGAATTAGCAAACCAAGTTTAAATTTCAGCTGTGACTGCATATATTCACTTGACACTAATGACCTTGTTTATATATTGTTTTCTGTCCTTTCACTGGATATATTGACAAAAATGTCATTTGCATGCTACAGTGGTTGATGATAAAGGAAGTGAGTGGGGCATTTTGGAAAAAAATCTCTTACCCACTAAGTAGTAATAGTAAAAAATTATTATATCCATTGTCTTGACAAGAGCCTGTCATTAGAGACAGCAAAAATAAACACTAGTTCAAATAATATATGGAATAAAGATTATAATTCATTATTGGCAGCCAGAATCTTAACAACATAAGATATGTAGATGATACAGTGTTGATAGCAAAACATAGGAAGGAAACTACAATAACTCCTACAGAAGGTAGTGAAGGAAAGCAAGATGAAAGGACTAAACATCAATTGTACAATGACAAAATGCATGGTTGTCATAAAAAAAAAAAAACAGTCCAGCATGCAAATTATGAATTGGTTATACCAAAATCAAACAAGTACAACAATTTAAATATCTGGGAAGTGTTTTATCAGAGTACAGAAAGTGCGACACTGAAATCTGAAGGTGCAATGGGATAATGTGATGTATTCTAAAAACTAAGCAATGTATTAAGAAACAGGAAAATTCTGTTAGAAAGAAAGAACTGTTATGTAATATCAATCCTCCTATATGGCAGTGAATGCTGGGCAATCTCTTCACAGATGATGAAGAGACTTGAAGCAACAGAAATGTAGTACTACAGAAGGATGTTGAAAATACCATGAACTGAATATGTGAACCACAACAAACTTTTAAAGAAAATGGAAACAAAAAAGAAACTTATACTTAACATCAGGAAGAGAGTTGAAATTTCTAGGGCACATAATGAGGAAAGAGGGTTTGGAAAATTTGATACTCACAGAATAGATTGAAGGCAAGAGGGACAGAAGAAAATAATGCATAGCCTACCTAGTGAGCTTGAGTAAATGGATGGTGGAACAGGGTTTAAGAAAGATAAAAAAAGCTAAAATTTATTAAGAGCTACCAAGGACAGGAAATTGTGGAGAGCCATGATTGTCAACATCCTGAAGGAACATAGAAGAAGAAGTAATAAGATATATATGCATGCAAGCTGTCACCCCAAAACTTTAGAAATTCAGACAGATTTATCAATGTTTATATGTCAAGTCACCTAACATTTCTTGTCTTGCTTGACATTTTACATGTCTTTCAAAATCACTCACCTAAGAAATACATTTTTTTATTTTCTTTGAGAAAACTGCTTTTTTTTTTAATCATTTCACCTCAAGCATGGAAATAGAGCCATTAAGATACAAGAGATTACTAAGTGTGAAAGAATAAAAGAAATAGAAAAATGTTATTAAACAGAACAATAAAAGAAGAGGTATCAAGAAGACAGTACGATTGACATTGCATTTAAAAAGCCTGAAGAGTGTTTCACAAGTGACAAGTACAAGAGAAGAAACTGTTACCATAGAACTTACAGCTATTTCATCTGTAAAATAATGGGACCTAGCTGCCAATTTAGTACTGCACTTAAATTCATCTAGATACGAAAAAGGAAAACTCATCAGAACAATTATCATGAAAATATGTAGAGAAAAAGCACAGGGAAACTACATTACATTGCTAGGAAGGTGCTAAGTCAAGACCGGAACCAATAACATTGTGGATTCTTCTTTGGGTTTATCAAGAATCTCAAAATGCATAGTAGAAGCATCAAACCAGATGTGGTAGCAATATCCAATTCAATGGTACACTTTTGTTCCAGGAATTTTGTATAGTCTCATAGCTACCATTTTCTTGGTACTGGTTGTGTATATAATTTTGTGTCTCCAATTATATGACTGGGAAAATTCTAGAACTTTTTGTAGTGTCTGAGCCAAGTTAAATGCAAAAACATATTTTTAGAGTTTCAAAAATAGACTGAATTCATTAACAATATCTTGCAATACTCACATACCACTAGCTTAGCTTTTAGTAAGTGGAGTGTACCATTTGTAATGTTAATGCTGAAAACATTCAAAATAAATGAATTCGATACAACTGTTTGTTTTATACATAGAACAACATATTTCAACAGAGAAAATATTCATAGCCCAGAAAAAAAGAAAGAAAAGATTTATAGAATTAACTGTAGTGTGGTGGGAGATGTACCACATGATTTGGTTGAAATCATGTAGTCAGCTTGCCTGGGAAAAAGAGAGTGTGGATGAGTTAAACTTTTTGATTATATATCCTCTGAGGTGAGACAGCAAAAAAGAGAATTTGATTGGTTTGTTTGTTTAATGGCATATCAACTCTTTATGGGTCATTTAATGCCAAAATTTAATTTTCTCAGGAGCTTTGAAGTAATAAAAATATGATAATGTTATTCTACTTTCACAATCAAATACATGGTGGATAATACTCAGCTTTTGTGAATATACATGTTTGTGTGGCAGTGATATGTGTTTTATATTGTAGTTTTGTTGAGATTATATTTTGGAATACAGTTTGATTTAAGAAATTGTCAGATATTATATGGATTAATGTTATGAAAGAGTTCTTTCATGTTGGTTGGTTGGTTTTGTTTAGATGCATATCAACACCTCTATGGGTTATTTAATGCTGAAATCTAAATAATCTGAACACAATTTTATGGCTTCAACTAAACATATTTTGAACACAATTGTATGCCTTCAACTACAGATAAAATGTATTACTGGTTATTTTGCTTTAAAAATATAGTGTAGGACATTTTACTCTAAATATGTATTGTTGGTCATTTTACTATAAATATGTATTGTTGGTCATTTTACTATAAATATGTATTTTTGGTCTGTTTTATATAAAAATGTATTTCTGGTATTTTTACTAAAATGTATTTTTATACTTTCATAGTGTTTTGTGTAGAGCGGTGTTCACTATTTGCTCATAGGTGGGACCCTAACAAATGCTACCACCATCGGGGTTAGGGTAGACCTGGGAACAATAACAATTAAGAAGTGGTTACACGCTATTCAAAACCTCCAATCACCCAATCAAAGGTCTTGTTGCCAGATGTAGTTTATCATTATATGCAAAAAGAAACAAAAAAGAGAAAGTTAGTCCTTTTCTTTTATGCTGCTGATTGCAAATCCCCTGGGAGACAAGATAATCTAACAAGCTTACTCTGGTATGAGGCTAAATGTTGTAGAAATAGCATGTTGATGTTGTTGAATCCTGCACATTCGTACAATGATTTACAGCTCCCAAAATATTAGCAGCATAAAATTTAAATTATTTGTGGATGTTAACAAGGTTTATATGTTTTGTGTATATGTTTTATATGGAGGTATATGTTCAGTATATAAATAAAGAAGATAGAAGAAACATCCAAAAACCTTCAGTTTCTGCTGTGGACGTTTATTTCTTTTATGTTGACTGTATTGAAACAAAGTTAAATGTCTCTTGAGTATGTCCATTTTCCTTTTTGGTGAATGTATAAATTTGGTTGAGCTTAAGTCAGCCTCGTGCTGAATTGGGATGGGCGAATCTCTACTTCATGTATAGGGCTGCTGAAAACACGTCTGAATGATCTCATTGTAAAGTGGAAAGAGAAAGATTTTGTCCTTTCTGGAAGTGGGGTCATAAAACTGCACAAGTGACCAGGAACCCTTTCTGGTTTCGTTATAACTTGCATCATGGGAAAATGAATTTATTTATTTTTTTATTCTTTATTATTATTATTATTTTCTTTATTGGTTTTATTTCATTTTCTTATAGATTACATGTCAATTTTTCACACGATTTAATATAGACTTATTGGTACATTTTATTGGATTGAGATCATTTCTTCATTTGTATGTTTAAGCTTTAATTTTTAGTTTAGAGTTGCAAGTTGTATTTAATTCCAGTTCGAAAAAAATTATACAAATATTTTTTCATTGCATTATTAGAACAACAAATAAAAACAAATATTTTTGTGTCTCTTAATACCATCTATAAATTGCTTTTAGAGTCTTAAACTTCAGTTTATGCAAATTTTGGAGCATATGTTTACAAATGCAAGTGTACAAGTGATGCTTTTCTCTTACCTAAATACATAACACGTAGTAGCTGTCATTGCAAAATCAGTTTTATGTTTAGAGACAAAAAAATTCTTTATGGTTTGATAATCTTGCAATTACAAATTATCATTGGGGTCACTAACGAACAAGTGTTAAAACTAGTAAATAATTTTGTTTATAAGCAGTAGAGTGAAGAAGGAGGGCAGAAGGTGTGATGGCCCTGGGAATCCATATTGGAAGGGCATCCAATCAAAGAGTGGAATAAAAACTTAGTTTATATTTAATTTGAATAAAGTGTTTATTTCATGTTTCATCTGATTTTACATATTTAAAATATCTTCCTCAGTTCTAGGTCCTATAGGCCTCCCTACTCTTTCTCTCTCTATCTCTCTCTCTCTCTCTCTATATATATATATATATATACACACACACACACACACACACACACATATATATATACACACACACATATATATGTATATATACACACATGTGAAGAAAAATATACTGAAAAAACAAACAAAAATCCTAATATGTGATTATGCTGTTTTAATGTTTAATGTCAACATCGGACATTTCAGTCTAATAGGCCATCTTCAGGACATATTCATAAGACATAATTAACATAGACAATATACAATTCAATATGAAAAAGACGATGGACATTAAACATTAAAACAGCATAATCGCATATTAGGATTTTTGTTTGTTTTTTCAGTATATTTTTCTTCATACTGTCAGATCTATATCCATATATTTGCTTACACACACACACACACACACACACATATATATATATATATATATATATATATATATATATATATATATATATTTATAGACACACACACACACACATATATATATATATATATATAAAAGTTTATCCTTAGCTAAATTTCAGATATAACTAAAAATATATGCATAAAAGGACAATATGCATAAAGAGAAAAGGAAAACTTATCTTAGCTGACACATTTTATCCACTGATGGACTATATCAAGGCAAATGATAATCCATCAAAAGACAAAACATGTTGACTAAGATAAGTTTTCCTTTTGTCTTTATTCACACACATACACACACACACATATATGTGTGTGCAAATTATTTTCAGCTAGTGTATCTGTAAAGAAAAAAATGAATAAAAAGAGACAAAAATGCCATGTTCATCAAAAGAGAAAGTAATTTACACAGAAGGAAAATTCTTGAGAGTGCTACTATTGACTCTTATCAAATATAAATCTGTGTCCCAGTTTTTTCACCTTTCCTTAAAAAATTTACCTCTTTCCCAAGCCAACATCCACAACAAATATGTTGAAAAATCAAAGAAAATGGTTAAATCCATCACTTCAGCCTTTGAAGATGTACAGCACAAACGTCTATCTCATACCATAACAATCTAATCACAGTTTAAATAATATTCATTTAAAAAAAAAAATTCTTGAATATTACATGCTTACTTTTTTCCAGCCTTTGAATTATGACACTTTGTGTCCTTCACATGTTTTGACTGACCTTTCAACCACCTGATGAACATTTGTGAACGTTCTCAAATTTAAAAGCATTGATAAGCCAATGACATCATCACTTTTGTATATAAACACATGTAACAAAATAAACCCTACATTGCCTTGGTAAAGTCCCTCAGAGGACAAAATGTGTTGGCTAAGATCAGTGTTTCCTCTTGTCTCTTTATATATATATATATATATATATATATATATAGAGAGAGAGAGAGAGAGTTGTTGCTTCCATTTGTTAAAATTGCCTGACACTTTTTTGTTACACCTACACCTGTATTTATCAAATATTATTTAAATAAGTTTTCCTGTTTTTTTCAATGTTTTAAAATTTAACAAGTCTTATATCATAGCGATATCTGTATGACATAGTATATTTATCTTTAGATATTTTTATAGCTGAAAAGATTTACAAGATTAAAATTCTTATCACTTGCTCTGAAAAAATATAATTTATTTTTTAAATTGTATGTGAAACAAAAACTTATAAAAAGTTTCTTTGTGGTCCAGAGTTAGATCTTTTTGTCAAACTCACAAAACAAGTTTTTCTTGTTTTGTATTTTTAAATATTTCTAGTTCTTTTTTAAATGGACTTGGAACTTAGGATGTTTTAATATGCACATATTTCATTGTATTCTACACAAATTAGAGTTCTTTTCTGTTTGGCTTCCCATTGATATTCATATCCTATGTATTCATTTAAATGTTGCTAGCTTAAATGTTAACAAGTTTCTCGATGAAATTATGTCTCATAAAATCTTCCTTTCTTAAATATTTCTCTACAAACCTCTTGGTTGCCTTCATATTGTTTGATTTACTTAATAGAAAAGAAACTAATCTATATTATAAAACAAAGCTGTTTCTCTGTCCATTGCATACTCCAAGTAAGGCAATAAAGCCAAGCAACTAAGACACAAGGGGTTATTGAGTGTTACAGAATATGAGAAAAAAACACTATTAAGGAAACAGAAGAATAAAAGAACAGGAATTATGAAGACAGAAGATAACCATTGCATTTAAATTTTTGAAGATCAAAGTTGACTGGGAAGCAAGAAGTAGGAATTGAATTCCACAATTGAAAAGTGCAATAGAAGAAACTGTTAGCATAAAACTTATGCCATTTCAACTATAAAATGATAATTTATATGCTTATGTCTGTGTTTGAGTGACTTACATAAACTCTACAAAAAGAAACTATGAATTAAAAGTGTTACAAGCCAAGAATTATTCTCATTCAATATGAAGGAATACATGTACCAGAAATCTAAACAAAAATATTTTTCCTGCTTCTAATTAGCCTCGGATATCACTTCATAGAAATTCAAATATATCAGGGAATTTTTTTAATTAGTTTTAATATAGATGACACAATTAACATTTTTATTTCTAATACAAGATTTTAACAAATCCAAAGGAGATTATGCCAACCTTTTATTTTAATGTTTGTTCTACAAATCCTACACATGCACACTCAATTTGACTAACTTTGAAATAAGACATTGAAATAATACCTTCTCCTTGATAAACCCTGCCCAGAGATGAGCAAAAAAATCTTAAAGTTGGAGACAAGAAAAAAATTATTTTTTTAAAGCCTAAAAAATCAGGTATTTACAAGATTTATTGAAGTTTTGGGAAATTATTTGGTAATAAATAGAATACTTTTAAATTTTTAGAAATATTTTTAGACTTGTCAATGAATTAAAATATATGTGTACCAAGTAAAACATTCATACACATAAAGAGTGAATTCCCCTTTCTGGCTGGCAACAACCCGTGGGTAATACAAAAAAAGTATAAGCCAAAATGTGCAGCTTTTGAAAGTTATTTTTCTGTATTTAAACTGAATGTATTTTCTGATAAATATAGTAGTTTAAATGGACAAACAATTTAGATTTTAGATTTGATCAGGTATGTAACATGAACCAAACCAATAAATACAATAATAAGCTTTGTCTAATATCCAGTTTGGTTGTGTTATATTTCATGATAATTCTCTTATAAAACACTACTTGATATTATACTTGAATCTGTCTTATATATTGTTATCATATGAAGATTATAAACAATTCAGGACAATCAAACCAAGTTTCTTTATGTAATTATAAACTATAAAGTCTTTCTTTGTATCTCTTTTACCTTGTATATTTTTTACCATAGTATACTTTCTTAGATTTCACTCTAAATTCTGTGGTGACCTTTTTACTACTCAAGTGACTAAATGGAAGAGAAACTAATACAATATGATTTAGCTACTAATAATAATATACACAAGTATCATTTATTTGTACAATATTTTTTTCAGATCTGTGGAAATTGCAAATATTTAAAGCTGCTGTGATAGAGAACACAATTGAGCAGATTATTTCAAATTAACCTAAAATTATAAATTGTGCAATTTCCTAAAGAAAAGATGACTAATTTGTATATGCAAATTTATAAATTTAAGAAGGAAAGATAAAGTAATAAAGCAGATTTGTATAATACTTTCAAGCTAAAAAAAATTTCCATTTAGTGATGTTTATTAGAAGCTGATACATTCATGGTCTTCAAATAACCACAGAACCAGACAAGGAAACAGAGAATACATTGTATTATAATACTGCTTGTTCATCTGTAAAATGACTAATTTGTACATCCAAATTTATAAACTTAAGAAGGAAACAGTGGCAGCTTGTGGTTAAAATTAGTGGGGGTGCTGCTTCAGAATTTTTTAGTCATTGTTTTCATATTGTGTAAAACAAAACAAACACATAAAGAAAAAATTTACACATAAACTTGATAAAATCCTAAAAGAAAAAATTATTTTTTACATACTTATAAATTGTCACAGTTCAGGCTTGATCCATTCTTCTTGTTTTACTTTGTGCAAGGTTAACTTTTTTTTCTTTGATCACTGGATGACAGTTAAGGAAATTTTTTCTTCATTGAAAGCACTGCAAAAGCATTTAGTCTTTTTTTTAATATGAGGGCAAGGGCTTAAAATTTTTGATTTTTGGGTTAAAAGATTTTTGGGATCCGGGAATGTCATAATTACTAAATATAATAACCAAATAATTTTTTTTTTCCTCAAAATGGCTTTCATATGGTGTTTAATGTGTTGAGGCTTAAGTTTTAGATTTGCTTTGTAGCTCTCTGCCTTTAAGTTTATCTCATATTCTTTCTTTTTTTTTTTTCCTCAAAAATTGTCTTACAAGAAGAGTTTTTGGATAGTCTAGACTCTATTCCAATGGGATATGTTTAATTATATTTTGGGGGGGTGGTTGGATTTAATATTTACATATCTTAACTTTGCATTAGGTTTTATGTACGGGGAGACACTGCCAGTGAAAAGGTTTAATTCAATGTCCAGATAGTAAACAATTTTTTTTATATATATCGACTTCTATTTCAAAGCCAAGGTTTTTAAAGAGATTAAAAAGTGCATTTCTACTTGTATCATTGGTTCTTTTGTTGTTTGGCTCTATCATTAGTCTGCCATCTCCATATAGACCATGGTTGTTTATATGGACAATCTTGTTGATTTTATATAAAATATGCAGATCTATTAGTTCAGAAATTTCAACACCATCAAAGGAACCTTGTGGTATGTCAAATCCATCTTTTTTCAATTTTTTAATCTAGGCTGTTCCGTTGTGGAACAAATGGATTTACAGTAATGTAAAATTATTTCCGTTTGATCTAATGTTATTTCTACGAAACTTTTGGTGAAATGCAAAGCCTCCAGTAGACATTTTTCTGATATAGATTGATAGAAGTTCTTAATGTCATATTTTATGAATAAATGTTTATTTTTAATGTTGATTTTATTGAACCAAGAAATGGACTTGTATCATTCCATTGATTGGCTTGTGTGGCAATTCTTAATTAGTCACATATTTTTTCAAAATTTCTTGGCTTATTTTACCCAGTTCAGTTTTGGTAGGATTTATGAGGTGAAAAGGATTGTTAGGGAATTCTTCCTTGTGGTCCTTTATGGTAAGAAAAACTTACTTACAATCAATTACATGGACCCTGTTACTTATCCTTAGTTTGGTTGTCATCTTTTTTGCCTCCTCATTTAAATTTTTAATGTATGAGTTTGCTGTTTTTTTGTAAGTTTTAGTTACCTCTTCCATCATTTTTTTTCTGTAAGTTTCTGGGTTCATGGTGTAAATATTTTTTGTTTTGTTACCTTTAATTAGAATATTTTTTGTATTTTTTATTCTTTTAACTTCCATAGTTAATAGTTTTTGGAAATTGCTATTAACTTTTGTGAATTTGATATTTTCAATGATGTTAAGCATATCTTTTTCAAAGTTAGCTAGTTCCTCGTTAGCAGGTGGATATTTGTTGGTTTTAAATTTATAATTATCCATGGCTTCTTTTTTCTTCAAATACTTATTTAAAGAGAATAATGTCTTCTATGTCATCCTTGTGAGGAATTCTTCAATTTTTTGTAACAATATTAACAAGTATTCCTTCTTGTTTGGAATGGGAATGTTTTTTAGCGAGTGTCTTGATTTCTTGTATTATGGTTAGATCTGTAGATAAATAATGATTGTCCTGCTAAAGATAATTGTGCATTCAAAAATATGAGTGTGGTAGTGGATTAATCTGCATGGACCATATTGCATATAAGGGTATGTATTTTGGGATGGTACATAAAAGCATAAACAAGTACATTGTAAAGGAAAATGCTCAACAATAAAAGAGCAAGAGTTAATACATTAAGGTTAATATATATAGTTAAATTTCTCAGAATAATTTTGAAGATAAGACAAATTGGATAAAAAGGATAATTGAAAAATATTTCTTAGTTCCTGTCAACATGAAGTGAAATGTTGTGTAGTTATATCACCTGTGTAAGCCTCTTTCTGATATGTTGGATATTGGTAACTTTTTTAAAATTTTGAATTTGATATAACTACGCAAAATTTTAATTTCATTTATCATCATTTGCCATAGATAAAGTCGGATAATGAAACAAACAGCAAGAACTAAGAAATATTTTCCAATTGTCATTTTTATCCATATACAATTGCCAGAAATAAGCTTTTCATCTTGTAAATGCTCTGTACTTTCTCCGTATACAATGAATTATTTTACTTTTATATTATAATTTAACACTAAAAATAATCATTTGTCAAAAATATACGAATAACAATGTCAGGCAGAAGAAACTTTTAAAACACCTAAAAGTGAACTAGTGCTTTCTAAGAGTTATCTCCCTTTAAAGGAAGTAACCAAATCTTCATGCCATTTTCATTTTAATGTCAGTTTAAAAATAAACGTATCATACTGACCCTATGTAATGTTATATATTATAGATTAATATGTGTATTGGATTAATCACATGTTCGAAAAATCGATATAGGAAGATATTTTGGCATATACAATTGTATAGATTAAGTTTCTGTCATATTTACACAGAATTGATAATATAGTTCAGCTAGTGTCATTACTATATGTATATATATACATTTTATATATATATATATATATATATATATATATATATATATATATATATATATATATATATATATATATATATATATATATATATATATATATATATATATATATATATATATATATATATATATATATATATATATATATATATATATATATATATATGTATATATATGTGTATATATATGTGTATATATATATGTGTATATATATATGTGTATATATATATGTGTATATATCTGTGTACATATATATATGTATATATATATATATATATATATATATATATATATATATATATATATATATGTATATGTATATATATTCACAAACACACGCACACACATATATAGAAAGAGATGCTTAAAAGTTCTTGATTTAGTCAAGAAGTCCTTCCTTATCAAAATTCAGATGTTTGATCATTTATAGATTTTAGGGAGTGGGTCGGATTGAGAACTTTTTGACACTCTTTCATATTTCTATTTATTAAATACTTTATTGCTACAATTAAAACATTTTTATTTTAGCATCACTTTAAATTAAGAATAACTAGAACTTTTTTTATCTTTATAGAAAAATTTGCAGAGGCAACCCGTAAGTTCTCCACATTGAATGCAGAATTACAAGAATTTTCTCAGCATGAGGAAAAACAGACCAATTCCTCACTTCGTCGACGCCGTAGCAGTGTACATGTGTTACTGAGAGACAAAAACACCAAGGCATTGAACACTCGCAAAATGCATGACCTGAAGCTTGCCTTTAGTGAATTCTATCTCAGCCTCATTTTGTTGCAAAACTACCAGACACTCAATTTCACTGGCTTCAGGAAAATTTTCAAAAAGCATGATAAGGTATATTGGTCTTTATTCTTTGTCAATTCTTTTCTCATTTCTGTGTTTTTAGCAAAAATGTCAGAAAACCATGTATTCAGAATGTGTTTTGAACCTTTGTTAATGCAGTAAAAGTTTTTATTGTTCAGGGTTTAGTTCGGTTGTGGAAATACTTGTTGCGTTTATGTAAAAAACACATGTCTCATGGGATTTTTTTTCCTATAACAATTATTACAGACTTGAATGTGAGTCAAAGTAATAAATGAGTAATGCAAAAATAATATAAAACAAATGACAATGCATGTATTAACAAAAGAATTACAATTACAATAAAAGAAGAACACATTTAAAGACTAGTTTCATCAAGCATTTAAATTAAAGAATTAGTTGTGTGTGTGTCTGAAATTTGTGTAGGCCTATATGATAGACCCACAATGTGAAAGAGTAAATAATGTCTTTAGAGAAAACTAAGATACTTAAAATGAATGTGTCCCAGTGGGGGATACCTTTTTTCCTACATGCAACTACTTCTTATAGCCAGAGTTGTAAGAGAGGAAAGAGAATGAGTGAGAATATCAGTTCCTATTCATAGGCTTCAGGAGCATCCCCTAACAACGTTTACTTTTTTAGGAAAGTTAAGTGGGATAACCCACAGTTATGGTGTTTGAAAACAGAATTTGTAAATAAAATTTTATTTGTGATTACATACATTTTGTACTAAATCCATTTGGTAAAGAATGAAACCACTTCTCCCTGTACCCTACTTCATCAGTGGATATCTTAATAAAATACTTACCACTCTCCTATAACTATTTCACCTGCCTAGCATAAAGCTATTCCCTTTATTGTTCAACTTGATAGGGATCAATCAAAAGTCTTGAGCACAGTAAAAATCATTCAATGAAAAAACAAAGTTTACATGACCCATTTAAATGTCAATAAACCAGCAGAAACATTTACTTTTATTACTCTTAGTTTTTACTGGAGCATTTTTTAGATTTCAATTTACCAAATTAATTTTTCTGATTATTTTTGCAAAACATGATTATTACTGACACACAAACACATATGCACTCACTGTCAGTTATACAGGTCTGTGTTTTCACAATCAAGCTGGTATTAAAGAACTGGTGTTGGTAAGTTATTTCAGGACATGTGGTCAATATACCACATAAATATGAGTTGATAATATTTTATTTTATTAGAATGTTTTTTTAATCATTTTACTCCAAGCAAGGCAACAAAGTCATTAAGATGTAAGGGGTTACTAAATGTGAAAGAATATGAGGAAAAAAACATTATTAAGGAGAGAGAACACAAAAAGAACAGGAATTAAGAAGACAGAAGATAAGAAGACAGAAGATAATGATTGACATTGTATTTAAATTTTTGGAGATCTAAGTTGACTGGAAACCAACAAGCTGGAAGAGAGTCCCACAAGTGAGAATTGTGAGTGAAGAAACTGTTAACATAGAACTTACAGTTACATCTAGTCATTTCAACAGTAAAATGATGAGGCCTTTTTGCCAACTTAGTACTGTGCTTAAATTCATAAAGTCAAGGTACCAAAGAGAAATGGTCATCAGAACTATTATGATGAAAATATTTATAGAGAAGGCCCAGGAAAGCTACATTATGGCAGTGAGAAAGTGGCTGAAGCCGAGATGCCAAATTAGAACCAATAACATTGCAGGGTCATAATATATCTTTTTAGACCAATCAGAAAAAGCCTACATGTTTTTTTTACAGCAGCCTGACTGACTATAAAGCCAATACTGATTTCACCCTCAAAGGCAGATCTGACCAAGCTGACATTAGTGATGAACCCCATGGCAGACAAGTTTAACCAGGCCATCAGCAGCAATGCCAAGGTGCTTCTATCAACAGTGATGCCTTTGGCTAGTGATGAAAGCAGCAGCAAAGATTAATTCTTGACTAATACAATGTGATAATTCATGGAATATTTCTCTTACAAGTCTATCTTTCTTTCCTACATATGCATGTTGATTTTCTTCCATGTGTCTGTCTCGACTACTCCCTTATGCTATACCCCATACAAACTCTCAGTTTCCCATAAATGATATACAATACCTCAGAATGAGCAAGCGAACAAAACTTGTAAAATTAACCTTTTGTTAAATATATCTTTCTGTCTCATTCACTGTATCTTAAATTTATATTCATAACTGTATGTCGTCTGTGGTGACGTACCTTAAAAATATCAATGCATCTAGACATGAATCAATAACCCACCTACACCTAACTTCCAACCTAATTTCTCACTTTTCTGCTTTAGCTTTGATGTCTTTTGATTGGTTACACCAGACATGCCCACAAAATTTTTGAATCTTGTTCCTCCCTCCTTTTTAACTCTCAAATAAGCTACCGAATTGTTTTCTGATTTTACAAGTCAATCATTTTCATCATAAGTTACCCAACATTGCCTGATGATGGAGCAATTATTAAGTTCCGAAACAGAAATTCTTGTGTAGCTTTGTAAAATATTTTATAATAAAAAATATTATATTTTGCTCTACATCGTATCGAGCACTTTTTAAAAAAAAGTAAGTGCTAAGAATGGTGGATTTATTTACATTATTCAGAGTATTGTCCTCATCTTTGTCACTATATTTATTACAATGGCTGAAACGTAATAAATATGGCGACAAAGATGAAGACAATAGTCCGAATAATGTAAATAATGTACATAATACCTCATCTCAGAAATATAGACAGATACTAAGAATAATGGATTCTTAATCTGTTTGTTCTTTCTCTTTATTTGATATATATATATATATATATATATATATATATATATATATATATATTATTTAGTGATAAAGACAAGAATTTAGAAATTTAATCATTGTCATGTTTACATTTGAAATTTCATTAATGTTTATAAACATACAATGCAACATTTGCCCAAGTATTTCACTAACCAGCTGATGATTACCTCACATTGTATTTTGATTCTTGATCTTGTTGGTGAGCACCATAAGCTAAGAAAGGGCCTGCTGTATGCCACACCAAGAAATAAGAATATGATCCATGTTTTCTATATTATATGTAGATGTTTTATTCAGAGTTTTGCCTGCTTATCTAGGTTGTAAAACTTCTATGTCAATCTCATAGACCAGATCTCCCTATCAACTTCTCACCCATCTATGTATCCTGACATGTGGCTGGCAATACAAACAGGTGGCATTGGAGGCACACAAAGGACAAATCTGTTTCCCACCAAGAGTGGAGCAGAACTAATTCTCCACTCCCAAGCATGACTGTTAATATAGACCAACATCTGGAAATAATCAATATCCAGTTTGTTTTTGCTTTGTCACAAAAAACTCTCATCCACTCCTTTACTTTCCCATTCCCACTTAGAAGACAAGACTCCAAAAAGAAACACCTCCTGGCTATTTAACAGAAACATTTCAGGTCAAGATGAAATCACATGTTACTTTTCTACATGGGTGTTCATACTATCACAAAGTTTACTTGTAGTCAAAATTTCAAGTAAGCTTTGAAACCATATGTTTTAAAATCTAAAACAAAACACTAATTTTATTAAACTTACAATTTTTTTTCTTTTTGAATTTTTAGCTTTTTCAGACCAACTGTGGAATGGAATGGAGGCTGGGCCATGTGGATATTGCTCATTTTTATACAACAAAAGAAGTGGATCACTTAATCAAAGAAACTGAGGTTAATAACAGTATTTTTTCCTTCTAATGTCTTGATTTAATAAAATAACACTTGGAAACACATTTCAAATAAATCATAAAATTCTGATGTGTTTGTGATCAATGATATTGACTAATGTTGCAGTTGATATATGTCACTCATTTACAATCATTCAAATCTTTAACAAATTGAAAAAAAAGAAATGAAAAATTGTTAAAAGATTTTTGCTGACCTATAAATGTCCATCTTCTGCAAGGCCATATATATTCTTTTAACTTCTCTTCATCACAGCTCATCTTTACCCCTTAAAATATACAAGATGTGCTTACTATTATTCTAGGGCATGTAGCCTAAGATATTATAATAATAAAAAATGATGAGTACTTAAACATATTCTTATAAAATGAGCACTAAAAGTATGATGCGTACCAAATATAATTGGATAATGCATAATTTGTAAGTTGGATCAGTTTCCAATTCTTAGTGTTTTTGTTGGTAATCTGATTTGGTTATATTTTTCATTCTTTCTTTCATATGTTAGAGAAAATATAAGCGCAAATTTTGTTCCTTCTGCCAGAGCAAATGTTATTCTCCCTGTCAGAGCAAATGTTGTCCCTTCTGCCAGAGCAAATTTTGTTCCTTCTGCCAGAGCAAATGTTATTCTTCCTGTCAGAACAAATTTTGTTCTCTCTGCCAGAGCAAATGTTATTCTTCCTGTCAGAACAAATTTTGTTCTCTCTGCCAGAGCAAATGTTATTCTTCCTGTCAGAACAAATTTTGTTCTCCTTGTCAGAGCAAATTTTGTTCTCTCTGCCAGAGCAAATGTTTTTCTCTCTATTAGAGCAAATGTTGTTCTCCCCTGTCAGAGTAAATGTTGTTCTCTCTGCTAGAGAGAACAAAATTTGCTATTTGTTTCTATTTTTTTATAGAGTTAGCTATCCAATAAAATCAATGATTTGAATTAAACAACAGAATTAGCTACAAAAAAAAAAAAGAAAAAATCAAAGTAGATTTTTCAACCTCAGTGTTTTTTGTAGAATAAAAATGATTCAAAAAACAAAACTGCTCTCTTTTAATCATCTGTGAGAACATTTTTTGCCCTCTCTCACCATGGCTAATGCTAACCTCCAGTAGAATGACTCATTGTGATTTCTCAGGATAACATTTTCTGTTGAGATGCAGTAGAAAGATTATATTGAATCAATTAACAGGTATGGTGCTTCATGGTATCAATTAATTCACTGTACCATGCTCGTCAACTTTTCTTGCCAGAATTTATCCTACACGTTCATAAGTCTATCATTCATCTAGGCATTGAATATTGCTGCCAAACCTGGTCTTGTGTTTCTGCTGTGCATTTAAAGACTTTTGATAAAATACAAAGAATCTGACCTGGCATCTCAGCTTCAGTCACTTTCTCATCACTAAAATGTAGCTTTTCCTATAAATAATTTCATGGTAATTCTTTCCTCTATGGTACTTAGACTTAATAAATTTAAGCACAGTACTAGATTGGCAAAAAGGCTTTGTCATTTTATAGTTGAAGTGGCTAGATATAACCGTAAGTTCTATGCTAATAGTTTCTTCTCTCCCACTTCATCCTTGTGGAACTCTCTCTTGGCTTCTTTTTTTCCAGTCAAATTTGATGTTCAAAAATTTAAATGTAATGTCAATCATTATCTTCTGTCTTCTTAATTTCTGTTCTTTTACTGTTCTCTCTCCTTAATATTGTTTTCTCATATTCTTTCACATTCAGTAATCCCCTGTGTCTTAGTGGCTTTATTGCCAAGCATGGGATGAAATGATTAAAAACTTTTTAAAAAATAATAAAATAAAAAAAACAAAGCAATTAACAAATATCATAACCTAAATACAGAACACATTTTGATTTGCCAGTTGGTCCTCATGGTAGCCGAGATAGTTGCATACTCGTTACAGGTACAACAAAAGGATTTCGTTTGCTTATTTTCAAGTATGTTCGTCTGTTCGGCTTTTTGCGATATCAGATTTTGTTCCATAAGAGTTACTTCCCTTTAACCGTTATCCGTTCATGTCATATTCAGCCAATATTGAAATGTATGTTATTTTAAAACTATATAAAAATTTCAATGATTTACAATTGTTTTATAATTTTTGTACTATGTTTATAGCAAATTGTAACCACTGACCTTGAAGGAGGTAATCGGCAAAAGGCTATGAAAAGACTTCGCGTTCCTCCTTTAGGAGAACAAGTGAGTATTATATAAAGTAATTCTATGTTAATTTGTTGAGTTCAATGAAGATAATATGAAAAAAAGAAAATCTAAAGTGATGTAATAATAACAAAAAAGTTAATATAATTTTGATAACTAAACAACAAGGAAAATATTAAATAGTCCTGTTAAAAAGCAATGAGGAAAATCAAATTATTTTCTAAAGATTCAGAACCTAAATAAAAAAATTGTTTCAGTGAAATGGACATGAAAAATAAAAATTATTTTATGGAAATTTACCTCATAATAAAAAAATTGAATAATTATTTCAGTTTTTACTAATATTGAATGGCTTCATTCTGTCTATAAAACTTTTTTCAATGTTTTAATAAAAATTTTAAAATAGATAAAAGCAACATAATTAAATTTATTACAATTAATTCTGCAGAATTCTGTAAAATTGGTTAATGACTATACTATTTATTGTTAAGTACAGTAGATTATATGAAATCGGTATGTGGGTGTGCTGAAAAGTTCTCAGTCTGGCTAAGAAAACAGACCTAGAGTCATGAAGTGTATATATGATTCTACATATTAACCCTGCAGCTCAACACACTTGACACATTGTTTCTGTTTTTGTTAACTCTTTGATAAATGGGAAGTTACACCCCCATTACATAACCGACTATATTAATCATTATTATTATTAAACATATTACAGTTATTATATTATCATCATTATAAAATATTATTGCAATTGGATATGTCCAGAATTATTACCAGAATTGATTCTGTCAATTAAAGCAATGTTTATTAATTCATTATGATCAATAACATTTTTATTATTATAAATGATTCTAAAAAAATATAACAAAATAAAATAATGAGCAAAGTTTAAGCTATGTACCTGAAAAAATGGTGTGCCAAAAGGTGAGTTTTTCTTTTGACACTGCTATTACTCTGTACTCACTTGACTTTCTCATCAATGTTTGTTTTCAAATATGTTTAGAATTTTAATAACAACAAAAATATTACTATTTTTTATTAGATTATTTATTTACAAGATTAATTTTATATTTACAAGGTTATAAAAATATGTAGACCAACTACAATGTAATAATTATTTACCATTTTATAAAGAAATAAATAGGAAAATCTTTTTGTTAAAAATCATATAAAAACTTACAAAATTATAGAACTATCTGAACCAACTACAATGCAATATTTATTATTTACTATTTTATAAATAAATAACTGAAAACAATTTTTTATTCATAAATTTATAAAAAAAAAAAAACGCTTGTGAAGTATAGAACAAGAAAATTTAAATAAACTCATGATTTTCTTGAATATTATACATTTTCCTTGCAGATTATCTCTCAGAATACTTCTTGTTTTAAATTTTTGATTTTTTTTATTATCATGATCTAAGATTAAGGAGGTCTAACCAATAGAAAATTCCATGGCCTTAAATTCCAGAAATTATAAGTTAACCCTCTTCCTATATTTTTTTGAAAAACATAATTTTGAAAGAATTTTTAAATCGTTGCTAATTTTTCTAAACATTTGCATGAAGCATGCCTAGAAAATCTGCAGATGGATTATCTATTGTCAGCCAAGTGATAACTGATGAAGAAATCTTAAATGGAGAATGAATACTAAGCACCCTGACCAAAGCAACTGGCAAAATCAACAAATTGTGTACTTTGGAATGGTTAGTAAAATCAATTCAAATATTCGCATTTTTATAATCTTGTAAATAAACAATCTAATAACTAAATAGAGTGTAATAGTTTTGTTGTTATTATAATTCTAAACATAGATTTTTAAAACAATAAACATTGTTAAGGAAGTATACAGTAATAGTGGTGACAAGAAAAAAAAAATGTTCCTTTGACACAGTTTTTTTTTTCAGGTCAAACATTGCAAAATAAATGATTCTAAGCTAAAATAATTAAAATGAGCTTAAACAGTTGTCTCCCTTGTCTCATTTTTTTTCAGCCAAATACATGGGTGACTTTTCGAGTTGGTCTCTTTTCTGGAATATTCTGTGTCTTAGTTTTGGTCATTGCTGTAGCAGGTGAGTTCCAAATCTTGATTCTTTCAGTTGCCAAGTAAAGATGACATGCATATTTCTATTGGTATATTAAATTAATTTGTATTTCAATATTTGGATTTTCTCCTGAAATATTGGAAAATCACTTTTTTATAATGGAACTCTCATCAGATCTTAAAATACATTACTTAAATAAGATGATAATCTCAAAAATTATTATCAAGTTTCAACTGTGATAATAAAAAGATTAGAATTTGTGTAATAGCAAATTTTTTTTTTATTGATTGAGGTGTAAATAATAATTGTATTAATCATATTTAATAATAATTAATATAAATCATACTGCCTTTATTTATCTAATTATAGAAATAAATAAATTATTGATATTCTAACATTAACCATTTTCATTATTCCACAATTTTTTTGAAGTGGTATCCTCATCTCTATTGTTTCTATCATGATATTTTGGTGCATATGTACTTTGGCCTTCTTTTAAAATTCTTAAATTAAAAGAAAATTTGGATTTGTACTCATTTTGACTGTAATATAGACTAAGTTCTGGTTTTCATTGTAATAATGGAATCACTCCTATACCTTGGCAACTAGTCTTTAATGTATCATTCTATAGGCTGTCATGATTAAGCAGCTTTCTTATCTGTAGTTATCTGTCAACTTCCTTTTCTTTCAATTTGTAATATGCTGCATTGTTGACTTCTAAGTAATCTATAATTCCTGTAACAATAAAGTTAAAATAAAAAATCAAGCATTCAGACACATAGCAGGAATAACTTTTGTCTTGCTAATGTAGATTTTGTTGAAATAAAATTCTTTATCAGGAAAACATGTCAAAATTAGTATTTTCTTATATATTTGCTATACATCAGAGATGGTGACCTTTAATTGAGACTGGGTCATTTTTGGTACTTTTAAATTTTTCATAAACATAAGTGGGTCAGTCAAATATTTACCAATAATTTTTTAGTTAGAAACTTGCCACTGTATCTTAGTTGCTAATGTTTTAATTTGAAGTTCATACTTTATTGTCTTCAGTTTAATGCATGCAGCACTCATATACATATGAAGGTGATCCCTAGTGGTTCATGGCAAGCCATATTTCATGACGTCTTTTCACTGATTCCTCATGGGTCACTAAAAAGTTGATAGTAAGTCAGTTCATAACCTGTGGGTCAGTGGTTTGCTATCTCCACTACACATACTTTGAATGGCCCTTGTCAAAATTAACAATGGATTTGCAACATCTTTTTCAGTAACTGTAATATTCTGTAACTATATCAGGCCAGATAGTCATGGGAAAGCAGTTTGCCCAAGTAGTCAATGACTTACTATCTTCTCAGGCAATCTTTGACACATATTTAGTGTAAATAGTTGGCAATAAAACAGAATGCAGCTATTTTTTAAATTTTTTTAATCAGTATTACCCCATACAAGGCAGTAAAGCCACTAAAATACAAGGGGTTACAGGGTGTGGAAGAATTAGGAATGGAAGCATTAATAATGAGTGGGAAGAGAGAAGAGTAATCAGGAGGACAGTAGATAGCGATTGACATTGCATTAAAATTTTTGAAGATTAAAGTTAGCTGGAAAGCAAGTGATAAGTGTGAGAGAAGAAACTGTTAGAATAGAATTTACAGTTACATTTAGCTAGCTCAATTGATAAGATCTTAATGCCAGTCTAGTGCTGCATTTAAATTCAAAAAGTCTAGGTACCATAGTGAAGAGCTCATCCAAAAACTTACCATGAAAGTTTTTATCGAAAAAGGCACAGAGAGGCAACCTTATGGTGTAGGGAAAGTGTGTATATATATATATATGTATGTATGTATGTATATATATATATATATATATATATATATATATATATATATATATATATATATATATATATATATATTATAAAGTATAGATTTTGTACTTTTCTTGATGTTGTACGACCTTAGCTGAAATTTAAATCTGGTTTGTCAATGCTGTTTTATACTAAACTATACTATAATATGATTTGTTAATAATACTTTCTGTGCTCATAAATGTTGATGCATGTATTTAAATTGTTTATATGTTGTTTTAGCATGTGGACAAGTGGTTAGAATGTTCACTTTATGACCATGAGACACCGGTTCATATCTCACACTGATCAAAAAAGTAACTTCTTGATGTTATTGGCCTGGCAAGGTCATCCCAGCATGCAACACCATTGAAAAGTGCCTGAAAACCATGACACGGATTGACCCAAGCCTTGTGAGTGAAATTGGATAGACAGAATTGTTTGTCAATATTTGTGTTAGCACAATGTCACAAGTCATCGTGACTGAGGGTTTGAGTGTACTGGCCTTATTCAAACTGTTTATTACACCAGATTATGTGCTTTCACCCCAGAACTGTAACTAAGATCTACTCAGCATAGTTGCAGTATAAACCACAGGTGGACTCAATGGGCACTGAATAAGCACAAATGTGCCTAAGTAAGTGTCTACAACAGAGATATTACTAGCATTCCTATCAGACAGGCATATTTAGAAACAAGTGACCAACGGTTATATATAATATATATTGTTTTGTATTACTGGGATATTATATATTGTTTTGTATTATTGGGACAAATTTTTCTCTTACCCATTGTGTCCTGATTAAGCAAATATATGAGTGAAAATAAAAGACTTTACATAAATGCAAAGTGTTACTGAGTGTTAGGGTTGGATGTTGCCTCAAAGTATAGCCCAAGTGTTGTTTCAAAATATATGAGAAAAAGAAAACATTAAGGAGAAAGAAAAATAAAAGAATAGGAATTAACAAGACAAAAGATAATGATTGACATTGCATTTAAATTTTTGAAGATCAAATTTGACTGGGAAACAAGAAGCTGGAAAAGAATTCCACAAGCAAGAAGTGAGAGAGAAAAAACTGTTAGCATAGAACTTACAGTTGCATCTAGAATTTTAACTGTAAATGATGAATGTTAATGTCTAGTCTGAAATTTTTAGATAAAGTGCTGTCATGAATTATTTAGACTAGCATTCTCACAATTGTTGTTTTCAATCCTTATACATCAACTATAGAAGAACAAACTGGCTAAAATCTAGTCATTATAATCACAATGATAAAGATCAAACAATGTCCTAGATTAATCTTTTTTCATTCTGATATTGCAATACATAT